>JARHVA010006350.1:367500-372500 GCA_037957365.1 Torreya grandis
AGTTAGTTGAGTTGTTACTAAGTATTTATGATAGTGTATTTTTAATCCAATAAAAATTAGATCTATGCTTGATATGAAAAAGTGTAGAAAAAATTATAGTAATTATTCTTTTGAATATGTGAAGATTTCATAATATAATAATCTTTCATTCTATGTGTTAAAAAATCTTTTTAAGGATTGAGTTGATTTAACACTGAATCTATGGGTGAGCAAGGGCCCACTCCCCAAGGAGATAGGACATTTAATTTTTTGTATTTATAATTTATTTCTTATTTTTTTAAATTATAATTAATATAAATTATCTGTGTGTGATTAGATTAATAACCTACAGATCAGAATAGATTGTTAATGTGTGTTTATGGTTTAAGATTTTAACAAACATTTATCATTTCTTTAGTTTCAACAATCTTTATTCTACAACTTAGCTTAGAAGTGTGGATTTGGTACTTGATTTTATTATTTTTACTTTCCAACAACATTGTGTGATTGATTCAAATTATTTAATTTATTTTGGTGTGTTTACATTTTGAGCAAGTGTGCTTCTTTCAATAATTTAATTAAGACATTAGAATCTACAAACTTAGGATAGATGAACACTAAAAAACCCTAACCAAAATTGTTAGTTGAACCCAATAAATACCTTACTAAAAATAGCTTTGGACACTAGCCTTGGTAATAAATGACACCAATATAGGTTGGTTAAATGAAGGGGTAACAATGACACCCATAATTTTTAGCACCATTATCAGGGACTTCTTAAAAATTGTTAAAAAGGTAAACCCTTAAGCTAATAGTCAATTTTTTTAAAAAAAATAGATTAAATCACTCTCTTGTCAAATACATATGAGTAGGCAAAGGGATTCACAAAGATTATTTGTTCCAAAAGATCCTCATCCTTTAGGAGAGAGAATAAAAGTACTTTTAAAAAGACAAAAAGCTTTAAGAAAGAAATAACTAAGTATTTTGGAAGTTCATTTTGAGATCTAGAGGAATGTTCCTTTACAAAAGATGAAATTTAATATACTAATAGCTAGAAGACCTTGAAGTATCTTCTCTTCTCAATATCACTCTATTTACAATGGGAAAAAATATGGGTCATGTAAAAAAACCTCATAAGAATTCCCCTACGAGGACATTCTCTTACCCCATCATTTTTTAAAATGGTGATTAAACAATAATGAAAAACATTTACCCATCCAATATACCTACCTTTACAGGTTTGTCCACTGAAGACCTAGATCAATTCCATTTTGAGTTGAAAGTTCTCTGCCAAACCTATGATTACACATTAGACAATCAAAATTTGAAATTCTTTCCCTCTACTTTGAAGGAAGGATCAATGAGGCGGTTTATGGGCCTAGTAGGAAACTCTATTAGCACTTAGAGAGAAATGGAAATAGTATTCTATAATAATACCAAGATTATTGTAGGATTAAAGATATAAAAGAAGAATTCTTCAAAATAAAATAGAATGAAGATGAGAACCTTGAAGATTAGCTAGACTGGTTTGCTTTTTCTCATAATAGGTGTGGTTATGAGTTATCTAAATAACTGATCAAATTTTTTTTCCTTAAAGGATTGGATGATTCCTTTAGGGATTATTTGAATCTCATGGAGAAGGGAGATATCACCAAACTAGACCTCCAAGAGATTACATGATTATGCATCAAGTACTCTAGGATAAAACCTAGTAGTAGGAGAGGTGAATTAGAGAAATCTAGTGAAGTAACCCAACTCATGGAGGAACTAATTTAAAAAAATAGATATACTAGTTCAATTGGACACAATGTTATATGGATTACAAGCTAAGGATAAATATAACACTAAACCACTAGAAATCTATTATCCAAAGTACATATTAAAACATGGACTTAGATACTATCCTATAGATAAAATATAAATCTATGGAATATTGATGCTTAGGATCATGATACAATAAATTTTAGTCACCTTCTTACTCTTAATAACTAGTTCAATTAGAACATATAGACCATAGAGGAACTAAACTATGTCTAAAGGAAAAGAAATGCCTTCCCACAAAACCAAACATATTAGTATGGCTCAAGGATTCCTTTTCCGTAATAGCATCCACCTCCATAATTTTGAGTAGTACCATAGTCAAGAAGCTAGGAATGGATGCCACAACCATGGATGATGCCCCAACCATTTCAACAAAATTGGATACCCAAAGATCATCAGAAGCCATTGGTAAATCAATATTAGAATCATGGACCAAACTATAATAAAAAACAAAGAAGGTTTCCACAATAACATGCATTAATGGCTCCTCAAAGAACTTAGTAAGTAAACCAACCTCATCTACCTTCTCATCCAATATAAAATCTAAATAATAGGTAGGTTTATGTAAAAAAAAGGTGAAACCATAGGATTAGGTTGTATTGAATGTGTAGACATACATCTTAGGTCAGAAAAACATTACAAAAGCCTCATATTATTATCACATAAATGCTTCATGAGAAATTAGTTAATATACTCAACTAGTGAAAGAACAAGAGTTAGAAGAGAAACCTAGAAAAATAGAATAAGTCACGACAACTCCTCCATCTATTCCCTTTCCATAATGATTGAAGGAAGTGGAAGAAAAAATGGAATTTGAGTTGATTTAAAAAATCAAAAAACTCAATATAGAAATTCCATTATTGAAATCCATTAGGGACATTCCAGAGCTCAATCAGGTGATAAAAAACTTGTGTATTAATACACCTAAGAGGAAAAGATGATATCGCAAGACTATACAGGTAAATGGCAAATTTGTTGATTTATTAGCAACTAAGTTACTTTTACCTAAGTATGGAAACCCATGAAATCCTATCATTTTTGTCATGATTAGTGGACATAGGAGCTGCTATTAATGTAATGACTATGGACACCATGAAAAATCTCAACCCACTACCATAATCTTATAGATGGTAGATCATTGCATTACTAAACTAGAAGGTGTCATTGAGGATATAACATTAACTATAGAGTCATGGGAGTACCCCATTAATTTTATTGTTCTCTAGCCTAAAATTAAATAAATTAGATGCCCATTGATCCTAGGAAGGCCTTGGTTATAAATATTCATAGCTTTGATTGATTGTATATCAGGAGATATGACGATTTCAAATGATCTTAAATCAAAACACATTTCTTTATATCCACCTTCAAAACCATCAATAATCTTATCAAATAGTTATGGGTAGATTAACCTAAAAAAATTGATAATATCTCCTCTCTAGCTATGGTCACTATTAATGATAATCTAGAATAAGTAGATGATGAGTTAACAAGAAGTATCAGAATTGCTATAGATTTCAATAGCTTAGCTATGATCCAATAATGAAAGCACTTATTATAATTTTGAATTCCCATCCTCTCCCACCTCTTCTAGCATGTTTTATGACCATAGATGCATTAAACATAGTGTTATACAATGGGCACAAGAAGTTTAAAATATGTTTTCGATATATTCTCATTATCTACTAGCTAGAGTGATTTGTATATTAGAAAAATTTGTCAAAGATGCTATCACATTCCATACATTATTTCCACATCCCTATCCTCTCAACTCTTTAATGAGTGATTTCAAACAAAGAGATTATTCCCATTTAAGCACTAAGCAAATACAATAACACTAGGGAAGTTAATCAACATAAATAGTTGGTTAATAAATGATTAGGAAGTATAAAAGTCTTTGATGTAATTATATAAAATACTAAATAATTTTCTTATGAATATCAAGGCATGAAGGGAATCCATCCAAGTGTATGAACCCATAATATCTATACAGAGAATATTAATCTAGTAAGGCAACCTCAGAGAAGAATTAATCATGCCTATGAGACATTGTAAAAACTAAGATAGAAAAGTTACTTAAAGTGGGATTCTTGTATCCTATTTATGACATCCAATGGGTCTCTCCCTTGGTTATTATTACTAATACGAATGGTAAATGTATATTATGCATAGACTAAGAGGAAATAAAAAAATAAACCATGAAATATTATTTTTCCTTTACCCTTTATTGACCAATTACTTGACAACTTGGTAGGGAAAAGATACTTCTCTTTCTTAGATGTTTTTAGTGGGTACAATTGGCACTTAAAGATTAGGATAAAAAATACCTTAAATTTTCCATAGAGGAAATTTGCATATATGGTATTTCCATTTAGTTTGTGCAATGTATCTTCTACCTTACAATGAGTAATCTTAGTCATATTTTCAAATTTAACTAATGATTGTATGGAAATTTACATGGATGATTTCACTATTCATGGATAATTCTTTGATGAAAGTCTAAGTATTGAAAAGATGTTAAGAACACCATCTATCCTTGAGTCATGAAAAATTTATGATCATGGTAGAGGAAGGAATAGTTTTAGGAGATCATATTTTTGTAAAAAGAGTCCAAGTGGATCCAAAAAAAATTTAAGTCATTTCAAACTTGACTATCCCTCAAAAATAGACTGATATCAAAATATTTTTAGGCCATGTAGGATATTACAAAAGGTTTATAGAATATTTAATCAAAATTATTCCTTGAATGTTTACTTTGATGACAAAAGAGAGTGAATTCATTTAGAGTCTAGATTGCCAACAAGCCTTTGAGAATATCAAGGAGAAATCAAGTTCTACTCTAGTCCTAAGAGGACCTAATTGGTCAAAAACCTTACATATTTACACTGATGCATCTAATCATGTTATGGGGGTATTTATAGGATAAAAATATGAATATGGATAAATTTATGCCATATATTACATTAGTAAGAACTTGACTCCTACTAAGAGAAACTACACAACCAATGAGAAAGAATTCCTTGTTATGATTTATGCCATAAACAAGCTTAGACAATATATCATTAGTTACAAAATATTTGTATAGACTAATCATGTAACTATTAGACATTTGATTAAAAAACCAATGGTAGGAGGTAGAATTATAAGATGGCTATTACTATTATAGGAATTTGACATAACAATTATTGATAAACCTAGAA